>NDFZ01005458.1:444524-457821 GCA_002192655.3 Mamestra configurata
AACAAGCATATTACAAATTAGAAGATTACATTCAGGATAAGAATGCTTGGAAACATGCTGGTCCTGCTCCATAGGACAATCAAGGGTGAAGGTCAAACTGGTTGATGTATTAACTTTATAGATATACTGACTGTTTCCTTTTTTGTGTTTTTATTTTTCTGTTGACTCACACACTGTTGTTTAATGGTTCCAATGTTTATAAATATGTGAGTACCATTTACCTAAATTTCTTTAGGAAAAGAATAAGTTTACCTCTGCTGGTGATACGTTGTTCTTATAAGTAGCATACTCTGGGTGCATCGTCCTCACATAATATTAAATTAATTTTTGTATACCAAATTTTGTAAAATCATTATTTGAAAAGAGTAACTATGGAGTTTCTTGTCCGTTCTTCTCCATAAGAATCTACCTTTCCGAATGGACAGTAGAGTCACTTTATTAATGTAACATTATTATTTTACTGAACTGTAAACGATGACGTTCAAAAGTGCCGTTTAATGGCCTAATTGAAATAAACGTTTTGAATTTGATTTTGACTTTGACTAGCCTATCAGTAAATAATCTCCCTTCACCCTCAGGTCGCGCTAATTGAGTCCACGAGCCATAGACTAAAGTGGGATGAGTAACTGATATAGTTTAGGAGTTTCTGCGTATAACGGATTTGTGTCGGCATTATATTTTTTCAATAAACATTCTAAATGAAACGCTATTACTCGAAGTGATTAACTTTTTTTTTGTGTATAGGAAATCATCAAATGTCTCCTCATATTCTGGGCAGAGTGGAAGGTAGTGTCAGACTCTTACTGACTAAAACTCACCCGTATGACCTTCAAATGCCCTTTGAGTTTCAGGGTCACGGTAACTCTTTCGAACAACCCTGGCAGAGCACTCTCAGAACAATGAACCTAAAGTTGGTTAAATGGAGGGGCTGAGGGTGACCAAAGATGGAGGATTTGTGTGAGGAATGGTATGAAAGATAAGGGATTGATAGTGTGATGGTTGACAGGACAAAAAGGAAAAGAAAATCGTGTAGTGCTGACGTGGGGTCGGCACAACATGGACAGAAAGAACAGAAAAGGCAGGAAGATGATGATGAATATCTCTCTATGTACCTCTCATTTATAATCATAAATATTTTTTTCTGAACTACTTTTATATTTTTTGTATCTAATAATATCATATTTATTTTTTCTCCATTACGGGTATACCGTGTGGGCGTGGGATTCACTTCAAAGAATATGTCGTCCATTCATACTTTTCCATATAAGTGATTTTATTTTTAACATCTTTGCTCTCAAAACGGTGCAGGAAAAGATCGTAATGAAAACGGTATTTCCAAGAATAAAAAAATTGAGTAAATGTGACATCTACCAAGCCGCAATGATGAATGAATAAAAAATCATGAACATTATAACATGGTTTCAATTCTTGCGAGTATTTATATAAAGACAAATTTGTCCATGATATTAATCACGATCAACTTCCCAAAAATTAGTTTAACAGCTGTTAGTTTCATCATTATTGTGGAATATTGATACTGTCAGCTGTCAGCTCTTGAACATGATTCAGGTGTGCTTGTTGTTTACTCTAAAATGGATTATAATTAAATATAACTTTCCTTGTTTCAGGTATCCACAAAACGCAACTTAACTTAGTTATACATATGACACATACATATCATAGAGTTGCTCCACCACATTTCACGAACTCAAATTCCCGACGCATCCATTTACAATCTATGCCGTACTCATCACATCATTGGTGGCTTTAGTGGACTGTATACGTAATGGATTAGCCATTTGTCTGATTAGCAACATCAATAAATAACAAACCAACATACAGGAGGGTCAAACCAAATCATTGATTCATTAAACTTTAGGGGTAGACAACAAATAGTATGCCGTTTGTACTGCAGGCTCTGGGTACACTAATTAACCTGAGTAAATATTTGACAGCGCAATTGTCGTGTTGTACAAATGTTGGTGAAGTTATAAGCCAACATTGTATCAACGGGGATAATGTTGCGCGTTGGTGGTGGTGATAATAATGTGTCTGATGAAATGTCCAAGTTTTTATCACTGAAATTTAATACAACACAATTTTAATCAATACCTTTTTTTATAATCACCAAAAATACCTATTTTAACGGTTGCAGTAAGTTGTACTCAAAATATATCTACAAAGGATAATGCTGCTCATCCACTTTTCGTAATCTCTTTGTCGCGTTTCAAGAACGTGAAGAAAAAGCTAGATTAAGTATTAAGTAGAAGAGCTTTTTTTAAGGATGGGAAATCATCAAATGACTTCTTGCGCTCTGGGTGGAGCGGAAGGGCGTGTCAGACTCTTACTGACTAAAACCCATCCGTGTTCCTTCTAAAGCCCTGCGCGTTCCAGGGCCGTGGGGACTCTTTCCAACAAATTCCGCAACCCTGGCAGGCTCTGGCCCTAGCGGGCGACCCTATGCTGACATCGCCTAACTAAGGCGCGCGTGAAACACGCCATCGACCCGGGCCTGGTTGTGATCGGACAACGAGCCACCAAACGCTTGCTATCCGCAGGCCCGCGCCTATGGTGGCCGGGGATCACCCTGCGACTCCCGATGCCCGGGGCATCTTCTCCTGTAGCAGCGGTTGGGGTGAAAGCCTTGTCTCTCCCTCACGTGGCCCGCCTCCTCCTTCGCTAGCATTACTGCTTCGCAGAAGGAGGTGACCACTTCTATGCCTCCTCGCTCCGGACCATGGATCTAACCAGGACCGGACGCGAGTGGTCGCCGCCGCCGATCGCCTCGACGAGAATACGGTGATGCTCAGCCAAGCAGGGCAGACCTCCACCGTAGGTAGAAGAGCTTACTTACTTAGCTTCCAAGCAATTATTCTTTAGCATTAAAAAATAAGAAGCCAGATTTTCAATTTAAGATTTACCTAATCTTCATGGCACGACTTGAGCGCGTCTTTATTTAAATTCTTTATGACAGTGCTAATGTACAATCACTTAAGTATTTATATAGTCCTTAAGACAGACACGGAATAAGTAACTAAGTTTCACGTGTTTACGGATAAGGCTACAACACTTCTCAATCTTGAAGGTCAAGGTAAAAATGTATATGAAAATGTAACCAAATAAAAATGTAACCAAAAGGCTTTCCAAGTTACGCGGGCAGACCTCGAGTGTAACCCAAAAACATTTCAACTTAATCAAAATTTCAAACCCCTTTTGTAAGTTGACGGTGCTTAATTAGGCCAACAAGAAAACGTTCTAAAGACGAAATTAAAGTTCAAAGGAGAGGCATGTGTTCTTGTTAAGCAACAAATGTGAACTGACAAAATGTTAACTCGGCATGAATTATGAGTTCCACTCCCAACTACCCTAGGGAAATTAAAGTGTCTTGCTGCAACTTTAAGACGAGCAGGTACAGAAAGCGCTTCCGTGGATACTAGAATAATAAATTTAATTCCTTCCCTTTTTGAGATTGGCTCCACTCAATTGTTTCTTTCGATATTCGCGTTCTCGATATTGAAAGTTGAGATGGTAATAATAACAGCTTTTTCAATCTTCAGGCTAATAAAGTTTTGCTTCGGGCGGGTTGTCTTTACTTGTTTTAATATCGAGGAAATAGCTCATACTGTTCCTTGGTAATAAAAAGCTAGATTAACAACAGTATGAACCCAAAGCCAATAGTTAGATAATGATCATCAAAATTACTAACATGAGCTTCGACTTCATGTTAAAGTAACTCCCAGAATCCAGATCCCACGAATTCTAGAACAAGTAAAAAATAAAAGAGTAGCAGAGACCACAATAAACCCTGGCTTATAACTTATTTATTTTGTAAGCAGAATAGACACAAACAACTTCAACTTTAGGAAATGGTAACTTCCAGTGATTAAACAAGAAGTCAAGAAACTAAATTGTGCACAACACAGCTTCAAGAAAGGCTTAACAAACAGCAACGACAAACACAGAAAGACATTATTAAATGCTAATACAAAATGCACTCTCTTTAGAACAGTTGAAATAATTGAAGCGGTTCTTTTCAAGTTTATTTTTAAAGCGTACCCACCGAGGGGTGCAAGTAGATGCACCAGCATTGTTCTGCAAAATAACCTCGTCTTGAAAAGCAGTGACCATAAAAATTCAGAGCAGAGACTCGAAATCGGGTCAAATGTAGACCAAGAGTAAATTTAGTAAAACAAATGGCAAGAAATAAAAAGAATTAAATACCTAGTTGGAGGATATCCAAAGAGATTCAGATAAGGTGAGTTGAAGTTTGACCACTGAAGGAAAACAAACGAAAATAGAGCAAAGTGGAGCGTTTATTTACTTGCCAGATGCTTATCGTGGTGATATATTTTTGACGGCGATTTGGTATCTGAAAAATACTAGCGAATAACTTCGGCTTCGTATGGGTTACGAATTTATTGAAAAATCCGAAAAACATTTTATCCATTAAATGTTGGAAATTGGGTTGGAATCCGGTCAGTTGTTTTTGGTTTGTTTGGTCCTGACTGACTGTCAATCCTTTGAGACTGGGGTTTTTTCTACGTAACGTATGGTGATGGATATATTTTAGATCATCCTTTATTATTTGTTGGCACTTATGTGGACTTTCACGATATCCTACCAGCTCTTATTAAGCCCCGCGTGGATTCACTCCGAGTGTCGTTAGCCCAAAGAATACGTTTTCGACGTGCTCTCTAAACCGAACTAACTCAGGCAATCCTGCAGTTCTTGCAATGTCACGTAGACTAAAGCTTTCGCATTTGTACTAGTCATCTAAATAGGTCAGGCTGTATATTTATTCCCAGAGCCATTTAAAAAGTTACAAAAAATAGTTTGAAAGATGACCGAAAATTGAAAACAAACCCAACATTTTGTTTTGGCTGTTCTGTATCTGACGTGAAGATAAATTAATTTTTGAAACAAAGGCTTAAGAATATCAAGTCAATCAAGCAAAGAGA
Source organism: Mamestra configurata (assembly GCA_002192655.3). NCBI lineage: Eukaryota > Metazoa > Arthropoda > Insecta > Lepidoptera > Noctuidae > Mamestra > Mamestra configurata. Next base: position 449,483 of record NDFZ01005458.1, read on the forward strand.
GGGTCAAAATCTTTTCTAAAATTAGATCTCGAATATTTGAAACTTTGTTCTTGGTGTTCCGAAGATTTTGTGTCGCAAATACGCTTGTGTTCCGAAAATAGTTTAACTAAAAGGTACTAGGAACACAGAGCACAACCTGCATATGTGTTTGCTCGGCTACCTCATGGATTAGTCTAGGGGCTCATCAGCCGAACAAATAGGGCGTGTCTAGATCCGGAGTCAGCACATATGTACCGACACTCCAGGGAAATAAATTGTTCGCGCCCCGCCTGATTGCAGCCTTACAAGATTTTTTCGTGAACTCTATTCAAACATTGGCTATGAAAAAACTAGCTTGTTTGGAACACTAGTAAATATTTTAGAAGTAATTTTATATGACCTATTTCGAGATATTAAAAATGTTGTGTTTGATCGTTGTAATATTGGAGATTAGGGAATCAACATGTTCAACGCGAAAGCTTTTTTACGACTACAACATTATAACATTATCTTCAAACGATGAAATATTCAGTGTATATTTCGAAGTCGAAATCATTCGTCAAAGGAAAATATCGTACAGGAAAATGGTGCGAAAATTTTGAAATTGCCAAAAAGGCAACTATAGCTGAATCTATTTCCGAGTATCGCAAAAAACACACTGACCCAAATGCCCATGTTTCTTATCTCATTATAGTGTCTGATGCAGAAATGGAGTGAGTCAGTCGGCTGTGCAAGAAATAACTTCCTATTATACGTGTCCAACTGTCCGGCACACGGTAGAGCGTTTAAGTTGCGGACGAACAGCGTTCTGCCGGTCGATTCTGTGAACATGTCGAAGTGAAGGCTTCGGTGAAATGATTACGAAATGTCCTGTCAATCAAGATGTCACGTGATCACGGAGTGAGCTGTCATTCCATCTTGATTATATTGATTGACAGCTCACCTCGTGATCAATTCACCCAAGCCTCGATCGACCGGCTGAGCTTTGTTATTTATATGCTCACGTGATTATCTTAAACAACTTAAAATAACGGCACAAATATAACAACCTTAATGGGAGTTTTTATTTGAGCCGTTTGAGCCAGATTTTTTTTTTTACATTTTGCCAGGGTATCTAGTCTTTCAGGATAAAATAAAAAACCGAATAAATGCTGGCTGATGAGCGAGCAGCTAATCGGCTGTTTACGTGACCAGAAAGCTGGGCTTTTCTTCGGCCAAAGAATCAGCATTACCATTCAACGCGTCAATGCTGCCAGTATTCTGGGCACTTTTCTCATTGCCAGCGATGTGGATGATTTTTAATACCCAATGATTCCGTTTCATCTATTCCTGTTTGTATTTGTACATAATTTAGTGAATTTATTAGTACAGTCGTTTAGTAGTAGTTACTTTAGGTTACGTGTATGTAATAAATTTAATGTAAAATGTAAGTTTACATTCAAGAACATTGATACTCGTAGTCGATCAGATTAACACACTACGTGTATTTGCCTTGCTGGACTGACAAAGAATGTCAGTTGTGAGTTTTGGGGTTTGATTTTACGGATAAGTTAAGTTAATCGTCAATTGGCTTATTATATTATTTAGGTTCCTTCAGTAACATGAACAGAAGCGCATAGCCTTGGCCATTTTGAATTTTATCAGATCCCCAAAGTATATATATTTTAAATTGAAGAATCGCTTCTGTTCTATGACGTGTTCCACAACCGAAACGTCCAGTGATCGGAACTCTAATCTGTGTACACGTCGATTTTCATTACGGACTGCCCGCTTTTTGTCGGACCCAAAGCGCTCTGCAAGCTCAATTTGTATTTAAATATCTAATTCTATCTATAAAAAGTTTCCTATCCAAAAAGGATGCTGCGAAAAAACATGAGTGTTTCCATCCATAAAATGGGTCTATAAAATTACCATTTTCATAAATGAAAATTACCATTATTCATATAATCTGTTGCTTGAGAACTACTTTCACGAAAATGTTTGAAATGCAGTTGCATCTGGCATAAAATTTTAATCTACTCAAAGTGCCGAGCGCCGAGCTCGGATCCAATATTCAAATTAAAGAAACACAACTACAGACAACTCGTCGGCAACATTAATATGATTTAGTTTCATTTTTGCCGAATAGTCCTCGCGAAGTTTCGCCACGGCCTCTCCCACGCGGGCCTAAAAACTTCGTTCAAAGTTATTACTCAGGTAAATACAGTTAGGGAAAAATTGCGAGGCCGCCCGACTTTTTCCTACCGCGCCTTTTGTATAACTTCCAAACTCGGCCGCTTATCAATTTCCGTAAATGAAAGGATTTCTGTGTTCGTGTCCAAAGAAACGTACCAGTAATGAAGTTAATACATTTATCAGATTTCAAAGTTACTGCGGACCAATATTTTGTTGTGCTAACGTGAGAACAGCAATATAATAATGTTAAAATAATGTCATTATTGGCATGCTAAGCCGCAAAGTTGCGTGCGCCACGAAAAATAATATTAACAAAAACTAGTAAAATAATGGTTTCATGGAAATTTTAATGTAAACGTATGTGTTTAGTCACGTAACGATTGAATTCCAACAGGCTTAGTACATTACATTTCACAATTAAAGCACGGCAAGTGGTATTTTCGAGTCAGCATTACTGTTAGCTTTTAAAACCGAGTGAGGAAAATTTTATAAAGCATTCAAGGAAACCTAGCATCTTTATGTTGTACCTTAAAGAGCAGGAAGCTGCACTCAAGCCGTCTGGAAAGCGGATTCTATAAATAATTTCACATATGTATTAAGATTCTTCACTTCAATGTACAGGCTGCTTCAATAATGCAAGCTTGGGCCGTAAAACGTACCGAGCCGCGTAGTACGACGGGAGTCCGCTAAATGGCCCACGGTAGAATTTAGTGTTAAAACGTGCTTCAATATGGCAACGATGTGATAAAAAGGCACCGCAGTATTGCAATGTATAAAATCGCACTGACGCTTTCGGAAATCTGTAGCGATTATATGGCGTGAAATCGTTATTGATGATGAAAAAAAACTCTTTGATGAAACGAGTTGAAATAGAGAGCTTTTAAATGAAACGGATTCAGAATTTATTTCATGTTTCAATGCGTGTGTTGTTTAGTAGCTTTATCGTGTTCATTTTATTGGAATAGATGGCTTTTATAATGTTAAATACTTACCTATTTTAAACTTTATAAAAAAAACACTTCCTGTGTTTGCTATGTCTATCAAGAGTTTGTTATCTGTGACATATTTTCGAACAACGATGCACATCTCCCTGAACGTAAAAGTATCAGATATATCCATTGCGTATTCCCCAAACAATATACCTACGAGCCTGAAATTGCACATAGCACATACGTAGTTGATTCTCTGAAGTTGATCGATGAACTTCCTCTCTCGCGGGACTAAGTTCAAGTAATACGAGTACATTACAAATAGTATATTCAAATTCAAATTTCGATCAATATTTCGGGATTGCTTGGAGAATATACACATCAATAAAACGAAAACTATTAAGTATGCTTTTATATCTGAGTGTGTAATTTCCCGGGAGACAATAATACTATAGTCTCTTTGAAAAACGACTGTTTTACGTTGATAGTAAGTAGCCGAATTGTTTTGCACTACTATTTTATGATTACCCAGAGGAACACTGGTGATAGACACAATATACACAAACACATTTATATAAAAAAACCGGCGAAGTGCGAGTTGGATATACGCCTAAAGGGTTCCGAACAAATCAGGTTGTGTTTACATGTTACTTTGCAACTTCGACACATGAATGACACTTTGACACAGCAAGCAAGACGTATAAATGTCATTTTCAACCTACTAACAAAATAAATATAATTTAACCATGGACTTCTTATAGGTTTTCCTGTCTACACGTAAAAATAACTATTATGTGTATCTTATTTCATATTGTATGCAGTAGTTTCGCAGAGAAGAGGTCAATTTTCTACTATTTTCAAATAATTTAAGAACGACTTCTTAAAAAAAAAATGAGGCCATCACAAAAAGGTTTTTCATTCGATATGTCATACGATACAGTTTGATTCATTCTAATTAATCCCCGAAATGCGACCCCATATTTAAAATTTATTTACTTTCGTCACTCGTCCGTGTTTGGGTACAGAAGTACATATTCTGAATCGTTCTTGTACATTCGGAAAATTGGCTGTGACAGACGGATAGATAGACAGACAGACACACGAGAGATCCTATAAGTAAAGGTTTCGTTTTCCCAAAACGGAGGTTTGGAACCCTAAAAACATACTTTACGTAAAAGAACTTTACCTAAAACAACGTATCGTTCACAAAATGAACATTGTTCAAACATGAATCTTTGTTTGAATATCGAAAATATTTTGTTATCAAATTGAATTGTCAATAGCAAGGATACCATGATATCCGTTCGTAACATTGGATCTTGCAGCAATGCTTTGCAAAAGTTACATTGAGACAATACAAGAAATCCATTTAGAATAAACAATGCTACTGAGTGCTGGAAGAAAATCTTATCGACTTGTATTCTGATTCGGAGACCGGAATAAAGTCAGAGTCGTTTTTTGATTCTACTCAAACAGATATTGTGAAAAATAAGTTAGATACCTAACGATGTCAAATAAAACTAGCTGCTGCCATGAATTTCGTCTGCGTTAAAGTCCACGCAGACGGATTGCAGATCGGAAAAAAGAGTATTATACATATAATTATATTTATACGGGTTATAGACTGCACTTGTGTCACTTGTGTCAAATTTCATCCAAATCCATTCGCGTGAAAGAATAACAAACATGTATACAACAAACATCCTGTAAACATGTATACAAAAACCATCAAGCCATGGCAATTATGACAGGTATATTAGGACGAAGTTGTATAAGATCGAACAGAACTAGTAGGGTTTTTTTGCAGCTTGGCTCGTATGACTCCGAATAAAGTTATTTCATTGCGAATGATTAAGGGTACAACATTGATTAACACAACATCAGAGAGCCAATCCTACTCATTTTTAAGCAACGTTCACATTCGTATCTCAGTCGCAATCTTTCAAAAATGTTGAGAAATTGTGCTGATTTTGACAGATTACGAATAAGATGTGAATGCAAACGTTGCGTTGTTTACGAATTAGTAGAATTGGCCCTCAGAAGTTTCTTTGGAAAATAACACAGTCAAAACTCAGGCAACCCCAAGGAAAGGAGAACAGCATATCACACTAAGACCTAAGGTTACCTACTGCATTTCTTCCCTATTTTCGAACCAAAACAGTTATACAAATCTAATTCCAATTAACAATGTGAGAGGCACAAAACCTCAAAGTCCAATAACGTAAATGGCCAATAAATAGAAAAAGAAAAAAGGATAGGTAATAACAAAATGGGCAATCCATTAAAGTTAATGTATGATATTAAATGTACCGATATCGAAATAGGGGAGATGCATTGCTCGTCCGATGCTAGCCAACGGTGCATGAAGAGCTATACGATTTGTGCATTTGCTGTATTAGTTAGTTTTCAAGTGAAAAGTGTATTGCGATTTCTCTTTGGTCGGACTAATTGATGAGTTTGATGGGATGGGGAGAGTTATTATTGGAGTAAGCAATACTATGCAATATGTACATGCAACGCTTGAACATATTTTTTATTAGCTTGTACTTACGGCCAGTTCTTTTTTATCCGTATTTACTCATTGGTTAAAAATGTTGGGCACGTTCAAATGCGTTTTTCGAACAATTGTTAGTTATTAACTAATAATTATTCTTTCGACCAATGGTCAAGCGAAGCAAATATTGATCGAAAAACGCACACTAATGAAATTTAGGCGCCAATAATTGCTAACCAATGGGTAACTACCAATAGAAAACTCGGTCTAAGTAATTTAATAGTCTGGACCTTCTTATCTGTTTATAAATAAAAAAAAGAAAGTATATTATTTCTATGAAGCTTTGTTTAGAATGATGGATGCATTTAAAAAAAAAATGTAAAGACAGAAAAGGCATTCAATTTGTGTCCTTTTATTCAAGTAACAACTTGAAAGTGTAATTTAAAAATAAACTCCAAAATATTCAATGCATTTTTAACATACACTCATACCTAACACAGCATCATAAAACCAACAATATACGATTACAAAAAAAAACATACTAAAACTCTGCACAATATCAAAATATTTGCAGAGTGTATAAAAGTTTGTATATTATGTTACCTGCAGTTCATTACATAATGAAAACTTTATATGAGAAGACACGAGTCGACAAAATGAAAATTAAGTGAGACTAACGTAACTTATTTTATGTATCTATGTATTTATAAATGTTTTTTTTTTTTTCTCTCTATTTTTAGTTTTTCTTTAAGTTGCACCTGCCATGATGTCTCTCCACTACTCTAAGGTCGACTGGTAGAAAATGCCTAAGGCATTAAGTCCGCTTTGTACAGTGTTTTTACTAGTGCATAAAGTTTTGATAAATAAATAAAAATAAAACTTTTCGTTTTAGCTGTTTCACCTTATATTGATTGAGAAAACTGGCTAGATTAGCAGAGTTATTCATATTAAAGTTGGGTACTTTTAAAAGAGGCTTTTAGATACTTACAAAGTTAGTAGCTTTATTTATTTAAAATAATTTATTTCCTCTACAGCACTATAATATTGGATGGGTTCTTTGGTATATGAAAGATTTTTTTAAGGTATTGAATGATTCAAGTAACTCATGCATCTGGAAAAATCGTCGCAGCGATAAAAAACGTAAACGGTTTTTTTGCAGTTGGTGTTAATTTTTTTTTTATTTGGCTGTCCCCAATTAAATACCGGTTCAAGGTAAAAGTTTTAGATTAAAAACAAAATATGCCACTATAGCAACTGACATGATTTTACTGTAAAATTCTGTTGGCAAGCATCAAAAAGTATTTTTATATTCATTGCACACAATTCACACGACTCGTTAAAATCTCGGCAGAGGATAGTTTCACACGTTACAGTATGTGTTTTTATTGCGCACAGTACAGTAAACAGGGAACTTTGTGCATCTGAAACTTAATTATTAACACCCTGCGGGCCGAATGGAAATGTGAAAATTCTTATTTCCTTGAAAAACTTTAATTTAAAGTTTGTTGCCAGCCGACATTCCTAGGCGGTATTCGTGCAAGCAAACTGCACTTCCTTATAAGCTTATTTTCTTCACAGGGACTCGAAAATTTTCTTTAGATTAGTTTCTCTTGTTGAGAAAAATAGGATGGAATAAGGAATAATAAGTTCCCGTCTCCTCTTAAATTGGACTTCGCTTCTTTTGTACGACAATTTTTGTTGGTTTACCCGGACTGAGAAAATGGCATTGCTTTAGTTATTAAGAACTTATTTGTGTAGTTAAAACTTGGAAATAAATTCCAACTTCGTTTGCTAACAGCTTTCACGAGTTATGTTTTAAAATATTTCTCTCATACATTTTTAAATAGGAGGCTAAACAAAAGGCTTTTTGCGTTAATTCCGCGGCGCAGGTGAAGCTGCCGCGCGAATGAATTTCCCGAGATGTTTTCAATGCATCCGTGGCATTAATTCGATGGCAAATAGAAAACTTTTCCCACTACCTTACTTTTTCATTTAGCACTACCTACCTAATTCAAAAACCGTGCTGATAAAATGGTTTTGAAATGGAAAAAGTAAGAATATCATTTTTTTCATCTATCGCGTTGTTTTTTTTCTTCTTCAACAGCTGCCTATGTTGAATATAAACATCCCAATGTTTGTGACAATAAAGGGCTAAGGGAAGACTGCCAAAATGTAAATAATGCCATCGACATAGTTGCATTGGTGATAACAGTTAGTTGTGCACTAGCAAGGCGATGCTACTGGTCATCCTTAAGTTATACGTTATCTCTTAGTAACTCTTACACTCCTGTACACATGTCTCACATCTACACTTTCACTCACATATTATTATACTCACACTCATACGTACACCATCACACAAACTTTTTTTTTTTTTAGTAATATGGGTTTGCTCTTGACTCTATTCTAGGTCATAGATGACAGAGAAAAAGTCGATGATGGAGCGCGCTTACCCAGAAGAAGCCTGTTCACTCTAATTTTGAAGAGATTAGGGTTGTATGCGTTCCGAAACACAGATGCAGGCAGAGAGTTCCACTCCTTTGCTGTGCTCATTATAAAATACATTTGATTTGATTTAAGGTTATTTTAATTTATGTAGTTTATGCATATAAATGAGTGAAGAGCGGACTCTCCTAATACGGGCACTATGTGCCTAAAAGGAGGATCCAATCAAAAACTGTGTTACAACTATACTTGTTTTTACCATTAAACTATTTAATATTATATTTATATATATATATATATATATATATATATATATA